>CM036777.1:7546228-7583728 GCA_020796225.1 Arion vulgaris | reverse complement strand
TTTCGTTTCTCGTCAATATTATCTTCGTTACTGTTGTTTTTGTTGTTGTTGTTGTTACACTGTTACAGTGCCGAGCGGTATATTTTCTCAGTATGATGCAAGTATTCGAAATGTCGCCCTTAAATTTTGTTCCTTGAAATAGCATTAAATTGTAATTTTGATTTGCTACTTATGCTCCCCCTCCTTACGGTTCCGCCTAATGCTTCTGCTATCTGTATCATAGAACGGTACGGCCCTGAACTCAGAGCCGTGCGGTATATTTTCTCAGCAAGTCTTCGAAATGCCGCCCCTTTAAATGTTTTTTTCGTTAAAATAAACTCAATTTGTTGTTATGTCGCCCACCTTACGTCTACGCCTTATGCGGCCGCTTCTCTGTATCATAGAACGGCACGGCCCTGCACTGTTATTGGGTTGTAAGCAGTGTCGTCAAACTGTTATTTAGTTGTACTGGTACAGTTTAACACAAGTATTTTCCTGGATATTTTTATGTATGGTGCCTCGGCTTCTTCTTCTTCTTCTTTTGTCGTCACACTGCTACCGGGTTGTGCCCAGTGTCATTGTTTTCCGTCTTTGTCTTGCGATATTCTGGTGGCTTGTGTGATTGTTATTTTTACTCTTGGACATGATTCTGCTACGCCATCTAACCATCTTTTCGTGGTCTTTCTCTCGCCTTCTTTCCCGATGTTCTGTTGTAGAAGACTCTGTATACTGTGGAGTTTGGATGCTTTCTTATTAAGTGGCCAAACCACTTCATTCTTTGTTTATCTATGTAATTCAAGTAAGGTTCTGTACCAACTTTCTTTCTTATGCTGATGTTAATGACTGTCTTTTCTGGTGTTGTTGGTAACTTTTCGTAGACATCGCATTTCTCATGTAGTTACTTTTTTTCGATTTAATCTTTTCAAAAAGTAGAATAAACGTATAACTCCTTCTTCTCCTTCTTCTTACTTCTTTTTCTTCTTCTTCTTTCTTCTCCTTCTTTCTTCTTCTTCTTTTTCTTCTTTTCTTCTTCTTCTTCTTCTTCTTCTTCTTCTTCTTTTCTCTCTTCTTCATCTCTTTTTCTTCTTCTCTTCTTCTTCCTTCTCCTTCTTCTTCTTCTTTCTTCTTCTTCTTCTTCTTTTTCTTCTTCTTCTTTTTCTTCTTTCTTCTTCTTCTTCTTCTTCTTCTTCTTCTTCTCTTTTCTTCTTCTTCCTCTTCTTCTTTTTCTTCTTCTTCTTCTTCTTCTTCTTCTTTCTTCTTCTTCTCCTTCTTCTTCTTCTTCTTCTTCTTCTTCTTCTTTCTTCTTTCTTTCTTCTTTTCTTTTCTTCTTTTCTTCTTCTCTTCTTCTTCTTCTTCTTCTTCTTCTTTTTCTTCTTCTTCCTTCTTCTCTTTTTCTTTTCTTTCTTCTTCTTTTCTTTTCTCCTTCTTCTTCTTCTTCTTTTCTCTTCTTCTCTTCTTCTTCTCCTTCTTTCTTCTTCTTCTTCTTCTTCTTCTTTTTTTTCTTCTTCTTCTTTTTCTTCTCCTTCTTCTTCTTTTCTTCTTCTTCTTCTTCTTCTTCTTCTTCTTCTTTTCTTCTTCTTTTCTTCTTCTTCTTCTTCTTCTTCTTTTTCTTCTTCTTCTTTTTCTTCTTTTCCTTCTTTTTCTTCTTTTTCTTCTTCTTCTTCTTCTTTTTTTTCTTCTTCTTCTTCTTTTTCTTCTTCTTCTTCTTCGAACGCTCCTTATAGACCACTTGTTAACCAGTCTTTGTGATTTGTATGTAATCTTAGCCTAAGAGCGATTGTACATTGTATCAGTTATGCACCTAAAGGAAGGCAAGTACATCTGATCTCTGCGACGCTTTTTATTTACTATGGTAGCTTCCCTAGGCCCCTACCTCAATCTCCTCTCACGACATGCCTTGTAGATCGCAGTGTTACTATTATATGCTCCCTGGCGCCTTAAGGGCGGTATTAACATTCTAAACAAAACAGAAAAAAGTCATACATGTTTTTGTTTTCATGTTCGTATTCCTTATCACGTGACATAATTGTTTTTGTTTACTGTCAACGAAATTATGACCTGAGCATGCTCTACATTTTAAATATGAAAGACCAAACAAATCAGAATGCAATTTTCAACAATTTTATGCACGAGTTGGTTTGGTTTCTTCTGACCGGAAGATGAGCGGACACTGTTTGGAACAAATATAAACAATCGAAGCGGGTAAGAATTTGAAAGGCAGATAGATTATCTGCAGGCGAACAATATTATTTACTACAATACAGTTCTTCTTCTTCTTTGCGTTCGTTCTTTACGACCAACTTTAATCACTCTTTGTGATATGTTTGATCTTTGCCAAGAACGTGTATACGTTGCACATTGGTTTGGTAGGCCTCTAAACGCATAGACTTCTACACGTTTAGGACACGTGCATCCGATTTTATCCAAACCTCCTTAGTCGCCTCTTACGACATGCTTGGCAGGTAACAGTGGTTCTATTCTTTACACCCCAAATTTGGGCCCCGGTAGTCACTCGACGTACAATACAGTAGTTCTCAAACTGTGTTGTAAGAGACACAAGTTGTACATTTAATACACAATTTAATACACGATTTAATACACGAGTAGTAGTAGTAGTAATAGTAGTAATAGTTGTAGTAGTTGTAGTAATAGTAGTAGTAATAGTGGAGTAGTGTAGTAGTAGTAGTAGTAGTGTAGTAAGTAGTAGTAGTAGTAGTAGTAGTAGTTGTTGTTGTAGTAGTAGTTGTAGTAGTAATAGTAGAAGTAGTAATAGTAGTAGTAGTAGTAGTAATAGTAATAGTAGTAATAGTAATAGTAAATGTAGTAGTAGTAATAGTAATAGTAAGATAAAGTAGTAAAGGAACCCTTTCATACCTCGTGGTATATAGGGCAATAAGTGTTTAGGCCTGTATTTTCATTGACCGTCGGCACACGATGGATGATGTGGTCAGCATCA
This sequence comes from Arion vulgaris, assembly GCA_020796225.1. Taxonomy (NCBI): domain Eukaryota; kingdom Metazoa; phylum Mollusca; class Gastropoda; order Stylommatophora; family Arionidae; genus Arion; species Arion vulgaris. The sequence continues at coordinate 7,580,793 of CM036777.1, read as the reverse complement.
CGCCAGCCGCCTTTACTTTCCCAGAGCATGTCTGGTACCCAGTTGAGGCTGGGTCGATCTGAGAGCCGTCGCGGTCGGGAAAAATTCCACGCCCACTGCGGGAGTCGAGCCCGGACCACCAGTCTTGAGAAACGAGTTCACTAACAACTACGCTACCGCAGCTCTCAACAGTAAAAGTAGTAGTCTTTTAATTCTGCGTTCGTTCGATGTAAATTCAGTGTTAGCGATGACGCCTGGTATTGTGTTTATGACTGATTTTTGCGAGAAGGCCTGCTTGTGTCATTTGACTGGTGTTCATCACCACGCATGCGCCTTCGTTGACTTCAAAAGTAATAGCTGTAGTGATAGTAGTAGTAATTGTTGTAGTTATAGTTGCAATAGTAGTAGCGATAGTAGTAGTAGAAGTAATAGTAGCAGTGGCAGTAGTAGTAGACATAATAGTAGTGGTAGTAGTAGTAGTAGAGGTAGATGTAATAGTAGTAGTAGCGTAGTAATATACATAATAGTAGTGGTAGTGGCAGTAGTAGTAGTAGTATTAGTAGATGTAATAGTAGTAGTACTAGTAGTGGCAGTAGTAGTAGACGGTAGATGTAATAGTAGTAGTAGTAGTAGTGGCAGTAGTAGTAGTGGCAGTAGTAGTAGACGTAATAGCAGCAGCAGTAGTACTACTAGGTGGAGTAGTAGAAGTAATAGGTAGTAGTAGTAGTAGCAGTAGACGTAATAGTAGTGGTAGTAGTAGTAGAGGCAGTAGTAGTAGTAGAAATAATAGTAGTAATAGAGTGGTCTCTGCAGTGTAGTAGAAAAGTAAAGTAATGGTAGTAGTAGTAGTAGTAGTAGTAGTAGTAGTAGCAGCAGTAATAGTAATTTTTAATAGGATTCTCTACAGAATAATAAATAATATATACACTGTGTGTGTGTGTGTGTGTGGTGTGTATATCTGTGTGTTTTGTGTGTATATATCTGTGTGTGGTGTGTGATATATATATATATATATATATATATATATATATGTGTGTGTGGTTGACATGCCCATAGATCTGCTGCGTCACAGTGTAATCAGTGGTTCTAGAATTTTCCTGGAACTGTGCAGACAAATCATGCGTTAAAGAATACAATATATATATATAAAACTTCCTGACCCAGTAACCTCATTAGAAAATCTATGCAATCAGTTAACACTTCATACTCGCGTAAAATTCTACCGACATCAACAAGATTCATAACGCTGATGTAACACAATTAAGGAAATCGGGCCGCATATACCCGCGGGCCATAGGTTGCCTACACTTATTTTGGAAATATAAGAAAATACAGCGCCTGCATGTCGGGTTGATTGTAGAAGATTCATAGGACAAATCAGCGGAATAATACGGATGAAAAAACCTGACCACAACTCTGGACAATGTGTAAGACTGCACGAGAAACTATATTTGTATTTACGGAGCTCTGTGCTAATGCAATTTCCAAGCATCCTGACCTACGGGTTGGAGGACCGCTCCTTTTATACATCACCACACAAATACGTAATCTCCGTAGGCCTTAATCCAAAATGAAATTCATGCCTAACGCGTCGCTGTAGGAACCGCCTGGTTGTCCAAGAGGTTTAATTCAAGGCCAAAAAAAAAAAAAATACAATACACAATATTTCGATGGTTATTTATTTTGTTATTACCTCCCCCTCCTTCTTTTTCTTTCTAATTATTTTTCCTACGCGACATAAAATCTCATCCTTCCTTCCTCCTCCTCACCCTGCCCTCCTCGCTTTTATGGTTTCGTTTTATGCTAAGTTATGTCAGTGTCCAGGGAAGAGTACGTTCGGTTATTGCATGATAGAATTCCTATCTGGCATGCCTTTATCAGGTTTCGGCATAAAACGTCAAATCACAGCCGACCACAAGCGAGAGAAGTCGTGCGGAAGGGAAGGGTTGTGATTGGATTAGCCCACGAGAGGTCACTCTGACCTGAAATCTGCGCCAGGGGATAATCGAGAACTATTGCCAGGAATGGCTGTTTTGCAAATAGCCGAATACATTTTCCGATTCCTTTGTATATTCCCGTTACAAATCTAATAATCAGAAAGTGTGATTACAAGAATTACAATTAAGTGGAATTGTATGAAACAGAATAGGAGGGTATTTGGAAATTTTCACTTGGACAACCAAAACCGCCTCCATAATGAGGATTAGAATTCATGATTAGATGTTCTGTACTTGAATAGAACTTCAGAATAGATAATTAGATGTGGTAAAGTTCTATAGAACTTCATATAAGATAATTAGATGTGGTGCAGTTCTATAAAACTTCATAATAGATAATTAGATGTGGTACGGTTAAATAGAACTTCGGAATACGTAATTAGATGCAGTACAGTTGGATAGAACTTTAGAGATACGTAATTAGATGTAGTATAGTTCTATAAAACTTCAGAATACATAATTAGATGTGGTACAGTTAGGTGTGCTTTTGAATATAAGTGTTACAGAAGAATCCTTCGTATATCTTGGACAGAGAAGAGAACAAATAGATCTATCCAGAAAGAAATCAAAATCAAAGAAAACTGGCTGATGCTACAAATAAGAAAGAGAAAATTTAGATATTTTGGACATATAAAAAGACATGAAGGGCTGGAGAAGACCATCACGGAAGGAGGCATACCGGCAAAGAGAAGAAGAGGAAGACCACAGAGAAGATGGATTCAGGATGTAACTGATGGTTTGAACATGACGGCTGCAGAGGCAGGACATCTGGCCTATGAGAGAGAAATTCGAGAGGACTGTTGGGGTGACAAAGTTCTGCTCAGGACAAGCTATTTCATGATGACAGTTGAATAGAACTTCAGAATACATAATTAGATGCGGTACAGTTAAATAGAACTTTAGAATACGTAATTAGATGTGGTACAGTTGAAAAGAACTTCATAATACGTAATTTCATGCGGTACAGTTGAATAGAACTTCATAATACATAACTAGATGTGGTACGGTTAAATAGAACTTCAGGACACGTAATTATATGTGCTAGAGTTGGATACAAATTCAGATACATAATTATATGCGGTACAGTTGAATAGAACTTTAGAATAAAGAATTAACAGTGGTACGGTTAAATAGAACTTCAGAATAACGAATCAGTTGTGGTAAAATATGTGGTACAATTTGGCCACGTTAAACGTCACAGTGGTTTGGAGAGAACGGTAATGGAAAGCATGGTTCATGGAGCACGATGCAGAGGACGACTAAGACAAAAGTGGCAGCAGAACATGAAAGAAACCTTGAACATGTCACTGCTGGAAGCGTAATTTTTTTTTTTTTTCGATCCAGAAGCACTTGAGCTTTCAGCTCTTCGGCTCGGTGCCATGGGCATCGTAACCCTTCGGTTCGTGCCACGAACACCGTAAATCTGGGGAATCTGTGGCTTTTCTGCCATCCCGCGGAATTGAACCCGCACACACAGAGGGATAGTCACCTGTAGTCCAACGCGCTACAAACACGCTGGGCAGACGGGCTGGAAGCGTGATAGTTTGCTAGAGACATGATATTTCAGGCGGGTGTGAGAAACCGACACCAGGCAAAGGACATGCTACTGCTTAACAGTTAGATAGAACTTTAGAATATGTAATTAAATGTGGTACAGCTCTATAGAACTTTAGAATATGTAATTAAATGTGGTACAGCTCTATAGAACTTTAGAATATGTAATTAAATGTGGTACAGCTCTATAGAACTTTAGAATATGTAATTAAATGTGGTACAGCTCTATAGAACTTTAGAATATGTAATTTAATGTGGTACAGCTCTATAGAACTTTAGAATATGTAATTAAATGTGGTACAGCTCTATAGAACTTTAGAATATGTAATTAAATGTGGTACATCTCTATAGAACTTTAGAATATGTAATTAAATGTGGTACAGCTCTATAGAACTTTAGAATATGTAACTAAATGTGGTACAGCTCTATATAACTTTAGAATATGTAATTAAATGTGGTACAGCTCTATAGAACTTTAGAATATGTAATTAAATGTGGTACACTTATAGAACTTTAGAATATGTAATTAAATTGTACAGCTCTATAGAACTTTAGAATATGTAATTTAATGTGGTACAGCTCTATAGAACTTTAGAATATGTAATTAAATGTGGTACAGCTCTATAGAACTTTAGAATATGTAATTAAATGTGGTACATCTCTATAGAACTTTAGAATATGTAATTAAATGGTACAGTCTATAGAACTTTAGAATATGTAACTAAATGTGGTACAGCTCTATATAACTTTAGAATATGTAATTAAATGTGGTACAGCTCTATAGAACTTTAGAATATGTAATTAATGTGTACAGCTCTATAGAACTTAGAATATGTAATTAAATGTGTACAGCTCTATAGAACTTTAGAATATGTAATTAAATGTGGTACATCTCTATGAACTTAGAATATGTAATTAAATGTGGTACAGCTCTATAGAACTTTAGAATATGTAATTAAATGTGGTACAGCTCTATAGAACTTTAGAATATGTAATTAAATGTGGTACAGCTCTATAGAACTTTAGAATATGTAATCTAAATGTGGTACAGCCTATATAACTTTAGAATATGTAATTAAATGTGTACAGCTCTATAGAACTTTAGAATATGTAATTAAATGTGGTACAGCTCTATAGAACTTTAGAATATGTAATTAAATGTGGTACAGCTCTATAGAACTTTAGAATATGTAATTAAATGTGGTACAGCTCTATAGATCTTTAGAATATGTAATTAAATGTGGTACAGCTCTATAGAACTTTAGAATACATGTGGTACTTCTTTTTCGAACGCTACATATCTCTACTTGTTATACCACTCTTTGTGATTTGTATGTGATCCGAGCTTAAGAGCGATTTACGTTGTGACAGTTATGCGCCTACAAGTAGGCCAGCACATCCAATTTCTACGACGCGTTTTACTTACTATGGTAGCTTCCCAGGCCTCTGCTTTAGTCGCCTATTATGACTAGCCTTGTAGGTTGCAGTGTTACTATTCTCTGCAACCTTTGTGGGGCCCGGCAACACGCAGGCGGAATTGAATTAACATCAGTCGCCTCTTGCAACATGTAATTTAGGTTGCAGTAGTACTATTCTTTGGTTCCCTTGTAGACCCCGGTACCAGGCGGACGGGGAGAAATATTGTGCTGTACAATGCTCTGTTATTCTTCATAGTGACATGTTTGCAACAAAAAAAACTCCAACATGTTGTCACTACCTGTAGTACCGCTTGTTTAGGGCGGTGTAGGACAGGTAGGACGATATCCTGAGGAACTTAACCCTTTCGCTGCTACATGCTTTCCGAAGGCTGGGCTAAAAATATCTACTCTTTGTTTCCAGGTCACAAACCGGAATGTACGTCTATAGCAGTGACAGTAGCAATGTATAACGTGTTAACGCGTCTTTAGCCCACAGAGGAGAGATACTAACAGACGTGTTAATGCGTATTTAGAAGTGAATGGGAAAACGATATATACGTCTTTAGCAGCTAAAGGTTAATTACAAGTACAGTCGCCGCGAAGCTGTTCATGTTATGATTTTTCATTTATGCCCCCACATAAAAAATCCCCGGCCTTATTGTGAATTGAATACGGGTCTCTTGCATTGGAGCAGCGCTCTAATCTATACGACCAGACGCCCTCCAACGATATATAAACCAAGGAAATTAAACTTGGCGATAGAACAACGAAGCTTACAGAGAAAGATATAGGGAACCTACAAGAGACTCCATGTGATATGCAGCTTTATAGAGGCTTTGTCGACCTGCATATGGTCTCTTACATAAATATTCGTCTTAGGTACATAGAACATAAGACCCCTAGATCACCATAGCAAATCAAAAGCTGGCTGAAACCGGATGGGCGAGCCTAGTCACCATGGGCGCACAATCGACCCAACGTAGATCACTCCGTTCTTTTCAAAGAGCCGATTATATACCACAAAAAGAATGATAAAATTGCCAGTGAAGAATGTTCGAAAAGAAGAAGAAGAACATAAGACGAATATTTATGTAAGAGACTAAATAAACAACCTTGCAGGTCGACAAGTGCCACTCTTGACAATCGTGAAACTGCGTAAACTTGCGTGGTTCGGGCATGTGATGAGACATAGATCACTCTCTAAGACTATCCTACAGGGAACAGTTGAGGGTGGAAGAAAGTATGTGATGAGACATAGATCACTCTCTAAGACTATCCTACAGGGAACAGTTGAGGTTGGAAGAAAGAAAGGAGGGCAGAGAAAATCCTGGTTTGACAACATCAAGAGCTGGTCGCGCAGAGCTTCTCCTCACTCGCTCGAGGAGTTGAAGACAGAGACTTATGGCGTACTTTTTGTGCTGCTGTCTCTACAGTGACACTCTCTACGACCTAACGGGTTATGGGCTTATTATTATTATTATTATTATTATTATTATTATTATTATTATTATTATTATTATAGAGGCAACACATCACATGGTTTATACTGAACATACAAAACAGATTGCATAGAACAAGAAAGAGAAAAGGATCAGAATGATGGAGAATGACAAAACAAGTTATATACAAACTCTCCATCTTCCATACAATTTGTCTGCGAAAGATCTTAAGTGTGTTCGGGCCAAATACTATTTCTAACCAAGAACTGCTCGCACAGTATCAACAAGAGAATATCCTCAACAAGAGAATATCCTCAATAAGAGAATATCCTCTTCTTTTTCAACGATCTCTGGTCATGCGCTTAATTTACTGTGTATGGAATGCTAGCCCGAACCAAATGCTTGTAGAAAACGGATGCACCAGGCCGTAAGGCGCATAACATGGTGCAACGACCCTCACAATGAGGAATGGGATAACGGATTCTATGGTCGCCAATCTGCCTCGGAGATTTAGCCACGCAGTAAGAATGTCAGACCTACCATCATCAGGGTGGCCAAAACATACTATGGGAAGAGGTCGGCACAAACGGGGAAGCAGAAATCATAGGAATTATATCCCACAGAACTGCCCCCAGTATGCAGACTTGAGAAGAAAGAGGTGGCCCACTTACACTAGCATCCAATGCAAACTGTATGGTGTGGCTGATAATCTGAAGCAGACGGCTGCCTTTATTAGAGAATCAGAAATCCCAATCTAGTGAGAACGCAGCAGAAGAAGAAGAATAATTTACTGTGGACCACAAACTGGGCAGTCAGCTACAGGTCTGTCAGATTTCCCAAAGCTTAGTTTTCAGGTCGACTGGGTGTGGCGACATATTGCTTCACACCTCACTCAGGAGATGACAGTTTTGCAGGATATGCTTCGGTGTCTGTTCCGCCAGCTGACACTGGCAGAGAGGTGTTTGACTTATTCCTAGTCTATATAAATGTTTATTGAGTCTGCAGTGTCCGGTGCGTAGTCGAAATATAATGCCCTGGTCTGTAATGCTTAGGTCTTTGAGAAAGTCTTTTCCATAATCATATCCAGTGCTTGTCTTCCAGTCTACTGCAGAATTTCTCTGTATGAGGGTTTTGACCTCTTAAAAAGACTGGGGTTGGTAAATTTGCTCTTTGGCACAGCCCTCCTTAGCTAAGACATAGGCACTCTCATTGCCTGCAATGCCACAGTAAGATGGAATATACTGCAATTGATTTTCTGCCTTTTCTGAAAGCTGAGAAAGTTCTATTTGTAGGTTTTGTACTGTGTTGTCAGTAGATTTAGCATCCAGGACTTGTATAGCTGACAGTGGGTCTGTATATCATCCAATAGAGACGCTGGAAATGGATTGGATATGTGATACGCATGGAGACAATCTCTGTAATAAAAACTGCACTGAGATAGACACCAGAGGGCAAACGAAAACGTGGAAGATCAATAGCGACCCGGAGAAGAACAGTAGAACAAGAATTGAAAGAAATGAATCACAGCTGGAACCCAACACAGAGAACGTTAGGAGTAAAGAAGAATGGTGTGTATTCGTTACTGGCCTTAGTGTCAGGGGCGTCACATGCTAAGGAGAGTACTAAAGTAAGAGGGTTAAATGAAGACCTAGAGACACATAGAGACGAACTGTAAACAGTGAAAGAGAAGAGACAGGAATGCACATTTGTTGCTGACCTTAGCATCAGGGGCGTCACATGATAACGAGATGTTGTGTAAACTTCGTGTTGTGACTGTAATTTTTTTTTTTTTAAAGTGTGCATGCACTTAATGCACTTTCCCAAAAACATATCAAGAATTGGGGGCACTACAAGCCCATAACAACAGAGAAATATGAGGGCAGAAGTATTTGTGAGGGTAATGAAGTTCACAAGAAGCTTAACAGTAGGAGAATTAATTATGAATAAAGGAATGCATTGAAATATGTTAAATCAGATAAACAAGCCTTGGTGGAAATCAAACGTAATTTCAATATATGGAGAGAATTTGTGTTGTCTCGTGCAGCGAGGGTTAATTTGGTGGAACCTTCCGTGTTAGCTAGGGTCATGCAGAAGTAGTCTTGAAAAAAGTTGTGTGTGTATGTGTGTGTGTTGTTTGTGAGGAAGGGGGGTAGTCTACCACTGCATCGCTATCTGGGAAACTAACCCTTCCATGATCAGGTCTTTGGCTATTAATTGAATGATTGATTGATTGTTTGTTAGAGGGACTGAGATTGTATGATAAGATTACTAGGCGATGGGTGTAGTAAGAAATGCGGGTAAGTGGTTTGAATCCTGTGTTTGTCTATTTTTTTTTTTTTGGAAGCGCTTAATACTTGTACACTGTTTATTTGTTAATCATATTCTTCGCTTCCGTTGCTTCCTTTGGGGTTCTTGCAAAAAAAAGTCCTTGTTCTCAGCATATTATAAGATTACGAACGAGGAGCTCAGAGAAAGAACTAAGCAGATACATGTAAGAAAAAGAGCTAAGGATGAGACGCCGGCCATGAATATGACACATTGAGAAGACCGACCGGAAGCATTGCAAGACAGGCAACGTTTTGGAACCCGCATGGAAAGAGGAGTAGGGGGAAGCCTAGACATACACGGAGAAGAGAGCTAAAGACTGTTATGAAAAAGATAGGTCAATCATGGAAATAAATGGAAGGGATGGCAGGAGATAGGTATTGGCTGAAATCGGATGCATGTGTCCTAAACGTGTAGAAGTCTATGCGTTTAGGACCCTATCAAACCAATGTGCCCGTCTGTCCAGTGTGTTCGTAGCGTGTTGGACTGCGGGTGACAATCCCTCTGTGTGTGCGGGTTCAATTCCGCGGGATGGCAGAAAAAGCCACAGATTCCCCAGATTTACGGTGTTCGTGGCACCGAACCGAAGGGTTACGATGTCCATGGCACCGAGCTGAAGAACTGAAAAGCTCAAGTGCTTCTGGATCGGGAAAAAAATCAAACCAATGTGCAATGTATACACGTTCTTGGCAAAATCAAACATATCACAAAGAGTGATTAAAATTGGTCGTAAAGAACGAACGCAAAGAAGAGACGAAGAAGAAGAGGGAGGTAGAGCTGGAAGAAGTTTATTGAAGACCTGTGCTCCGTTGGGAGTTGACATAGGGAAGAAGAACCTTTTATTAACTGTTACTGTCGTCATCATTGCACTTCGATGAATAACCATGTTTTCTCTTATCTCTTTGTTACACAGGAAGATCTCACCGCAAGTGTATATATTCAGAAGTGAAAGTTTTGTAGAACTACTATTTATTGTGAGAGCCGTTGTAGCGTAGTTGTTAGTGAACTCGCTTCGCAAGGCTGATGGTCTGGGTTCAGCTCCCGCAATGCGCGTGGAATTCTTCCCGACCACGACGGCTCTCAGGTCGACCTAGCCTCAACTGGGTACCAGACATGCTCTGGGAAAGTAGAAGGCGGCCGGCGTGATGCTGACCACATCACCCATCGTGTGCCGACGGTCAATGAAAAATACAGACCTAACACTGTATTGACCTATATACCACGAGGTATGAAAGGGTTCCTTTACTTTCTTTTTTACTAATATTTATTGTATTGGTATTGATAATATTTTTGCCAGGGTTGGAGCATAGCAGTCTATGCTAATCGATTTACCACTGTCAGTGTTTTAAAAAAAAAATACATGTTCGTCTGAAAGACGTGAATCTGCGTTTTATCGTGTTCGGTGATGTTTGAGAGTCAATGAAGAAACAAATAGGGGTCTCAATGGCAAAATGGTCAAGTCATTTGCCTTACGTACTGAAGGTTGCAGGTTCGAATACGGACCGAGACACATGTGCAATTTTTTATGAGATCAGTATGATTATTGCCGGAACTACGGAGTTTGTGCTTTGCACAATGTTCTTGGCAGATGGCTTGCTATATCTGCCGACAGGGACGGAGCGATATGGAGAAACCCGGTGCAATGACGTCAATTCTTCGCACTTTGATGACCTGTTTTTTAAGAAATAGAAATGACGAAGGAGGAGATATCGATATAAGGGAAGACTACAGTAAAACTATGTACCAAGGGAAGACTACAGTAAAACTATGTACCAAGGAAAGACTACAGTAAAACTATGTACCAAGGGAAGACTACAGTAGAACTATGTACCAAGGGAAGACTACAGTAAAACTATGTACCAAGGAAGACTACAGTAAACTATGTACCAAGGAAGACTACAGTAAAACTATGTACCAAGAGAAGACTACAGAAAACTATATACCAAGGGAAGACTACGGGAAAACTATAGTACCAAGGAAGACTACAGGAAAACTATGTACCAAGGGAAGACTACAGTAAAACTATATACCAAGGGAAGACTACAGTAAAACTATGTACCAAGAGAAGACTACAGTAGAACTATGTACCAAGAGAAGACTACAGTAAAACTATGTACCAAGGGAAGACTACAGTAAAACTATATACCAAGGGAAGACTACAGTAAAACTATGTACCAAGGGAAGACTACAGTAAAACTATGTACCAAGGAAAGACTACAGTAAAACTATTACCAAGGAAGATCAGTAAAACTATGTACCAAGAGAAGACTACAGTAAAACTGTGTACCAAGGGAAGACTGCAGTAAAACTATGTACCAAGAGAAGACTACAGTAAAACTATGTACCAAGGGAAGACTACAGTAAAACTATGTACCAAGAGAAGACTACAGTAAAACTATGTACCAAGGGAAGACTACAGTAAAACTTGTACCAAGGAAGACTACAGTAAAACATATACCAGGGAAGACTACAGTAAAACTATGTACCAAGGAAGACTACAGTAAACTATGTACCAAGGAAAGACTACAGTAAAACTATGTACTAAGGAAGACTACATAAAACTATGTAGTCATGGAGAACAGTAAAACATAAAGTACTGTTGTTTTACGAAATCCAAAAAATTAGAAACTACATAAACGTTTCAACAAAAGGTCTTTACATGTACAAAGGATACAACAGATGAAGAATTGATATCAAGAGAAGCTAAAACGCAGAGGTCAGCTATTCTTCAATGACTGTAAAATTATACCTACTACAGTAAATACTTCTGATTGCGGTATACCTGGTAATGAAATAGTGGACATATTGGCAAAGGTATTCGACGGGATACTACCAAGAGACACCGTTATGACGTATGAGGAAGTGAACGCAGGGATAATAATAGCTTACAAGAACAAATGAGGGAAGGATCACGTCAAGAAATCACACTGGATTTCACAAGAAATCACACAAGATCACACTGGATCACAATTTGCAGAATTACACTTGTCTCGTTCCGGGGAACATGGGTGTCATTGGCAATGAGAGAGCAGACAGGCTGGATGGCTCTGCCGTCATATCAGAGGGCCAGTCAATGGACAGAGTTGACATCTTGAACGCCCTCATAGAGCGTGGCCGCAAAAAAAGATTGTCATCTAAACCAATCCACATCAACTACTAGATTGCAGGAGCTGGGATTGAAGATTGGTGTGGCAAGAACAGAACGGTACGGCAGGTATACAAGTAGGCTCATCAATCAAAATCGAACTGGCACGGTCAGTCGCTGGAAGCTGTTGGAGATCTTGCGAAGGAGATCGGAGCACCTATGGGCATGTCCGGAGTGCAATGAAGATATTCCAAACTGAAACTGGTCAAGGAATAGATGAGACGAGCCTACTGCTAACTCGATAGAGAAGAACATGTTGTCATCCTCGGGCTACGAACTGGGCACTATATGCCCATATGTTCAACAAATACAAGATGGGCCATACTCCCATATGTGCTTGTAGAACCAGCATCTTGACAGAGACACATATCCTGTAAGAGTATTCAACATACAATGAACAGAGGAAGTACACATAGACAACATCTATGTCAGTCCAAGACAAGCTATATGGAGATGTACACAGACTCCAGTTGACCACTAAATACTTTTGAAAGTCGATGTCGGTCCAAGACAAGCTATATGGAGATGTACATAGACTCCAGTTGACCACTAAATACTTTAAAAAGTCGATGTCAGTCCAAGACATGCTATATGGAGATGTACACAGACTCCAGTTGACCACTAAATACTTTAGAAGTATACAAGTCGATGTCAGTCCAAGACAAGCTATATGGAGATGTACACAGACTTAAGTTGACTACTAACTACTTTAGAAGTATACAAGTCAATGTCTGAAAACGCTGGAAAAAGAAGAAAAAGAAGAAAGACTTACCTGACACGAGGTTTACACTGTCAGAATCGTTGGCTGGTGACATCTGCACTTAAAACCAACCTGTCAGAAGATAAACAAATATTGTTCACACTCAAATCTATCAGGAAGATAATATGCATGAACATCTACTAATACTACTATTACTACTACTGCTACTAATGCTACTAATATTACTACAAATGAAAATGAAAATCGTGGCATATCCTTCACAGGACGTAGCGAAACACGTACAAACAAAGTACTATAGTTTTACAAAATTCAGAAACAGTGACGATAAACAGCAACGTTTCGACCAACAAGGCCTTTATCAAGCAAACGAACAAACAGGAGTGACAAATTAAAATGAAACACAAATGGACGACCAAATACAAACGTATCTAAGGAAAATCTGGAATAAAAATGAATAACGAAATAAATGTAACACAAAAACACACATAAAAACTAGAAATAGAACGGAAAAGAAACAATGAAACATCTAGTAAATATATAACTTGAATACATGCAACATATACCCATATAGATTACAAAGCATGGGAAGAGAAAGTACTAAGAAGCATAAGAATGTAATACGTTGAGCCCGCGTGGTCGCAAGGTACCATACAAAGAAATCAACCGATTCTCCGAGCAAATCGACTACGATCATCAGAGGAACATGATCGGATGGATGTGACCTGGACATCGCAAGCTCCTGAATGGCCAGTATTATTGAAATGGGTAGCTACAGGGGTCACAGAGCATTGGCGTATATCGCGCAAGTGTTGGGCGAATTGATCACTGAGCCTCTTGCCGGTTTACCCAATATAGGCCTTGTTGCACCGCTTGCAGATAATGGCATAGATAATATTACGGGACTCGCACGTGAAACTGTCTTCAACAACGAACGTGGCTTTTGGAAAAGACACCGTGCGGGTCTGTATTACATAAGCACAAGTGTTGCAGCGCCGACGGCCACACTGGATGGTGCTAAAACGTTTACAGGACGTGGTCATCAACTACATTAAAAGAGTGGTCTATTTTCTAGGCACCACTTATACGTTCAGTAGTTGCATTACTTTCTGAACGATCATGTCTATTTTTATCGTTTGTAAAAGTCCAAGGGAACTAATTTGCTACCAAACTTGCCAGCCGCATAGGTTGAGCCAGATACGCTAGGATCGTGATCGAGCAAACTACCGCTTAAGCTACAGACGCTTACTACTAGTATCACTACTATTATTACTACTGCTACTGATATTACTACTACTATTACTACTACTACTACTGCTACTAGTACTCAAAAAATTAATTGCATATCCTTTACAGGACTTTGCGAATCTACCCCAGCTTTGTAACGCTGTTTGTGATTTTCTAGGCATTATTACGTTCAGTAGTTTGCCATTGCTTTCTGAACGGGTGGTGCTTTTGTAAAAGTCCACGCGAAACAATTTGCAACTAAACAACTGTCCGCAACGTGATTCGAACTCAGAACGTCGGGGTTAATAGACCGAGTCACTATTCCCTAAGCCACAGACACCACCGCACTAGTACTGCTATTATTTACAAAAATGATTACTACTACCAGTGGCGGCTAGTGATAATTTTTTTTGGTGGGACCAGACATTTTTTTCGGATAAATCATGGTTTTGGGTTGCTATATTTTAATTTATAAAATAATTAATGAACGTTATGCATTATTTTTGGTGGAACCAGGCCCCACTGGCCCTTAATGACGAGCCGCCACAGACTACTACTACTACTGCTGTTGCTGCTACTACTACTACTACTACTACCACTACTACTACTACTACTACTACTACTACTTCTACTACTACTACTATTACTACTACTACCACTCCTATGAGGATGATGATGATTTGCTTCATCTGTTTAAGCCATCAGATCTGGACGTATGCTATATCTGTACCTCGCATATTAGTACTGTTTCTCTCCTTCCCCCAAAAAAACCACTTAAATAACGTGCTCTCTATTCTCTACATTCTTCTAAAACCCTGCACATACAACTAATTCCAGGGGCGTTTCAAGTCAGATATATATATATAATAATTCTCTCGTATCGTTATACGTTACATAGGGCCTGCTAGTAATTTCTCCATACCGCTCTATCCTGGGCAACTCGCTCAATCTCCACCATGGAACTGAGACCGATATTTCATGCCTCTCTCAGCAAAGTTCGTGTTAGGGTCTCCTTAGGTCGTCCTCTCTTTCTTGAACCCTTTGCATCCCACTGCAATGCCTGCTTTGATATTCGTTGATCATTTCTCCTCAAGGTGTGCCCAACATATCTCCATCTTCTCTTTCTTATAAAAGTTGTCACTAGTGGTTGACCAGATATGTCTCTGATTTCATCACTTCTTCTGAATTCATTCCATTTTATATTCATTATTTTTCGTAGACATCTATTTTCAAATGCATTCAACTTGCTTTCTATATCTTTAGTCATTTTCCAATTCTCGCTGGCATATGTTAGAATTGATACAACATTTGAATTGAAAATTCGTAATTTAGTTTTAATACTATATAACTTGCAGTTCCATATTTTATTTAGACTTTTAAAAGATGATGTTGCTTTGCCAATTCGTATCATAATTTCTTTTTAACATTTCCTGTGCAATCAAAATTGCTACCCAAATAGGTGAACTGCTCTGTTATTTTTATCATTTTAGATTCCAGGGGTGATATCTGCATTACTTGCTATAGGTGTCTTCATTATATTTGTTTTTTCATAGCTTATCTGCACTCCAACTTTTGATATATATATTATATAATGTTGGAAAATTATGCATTATATATATATATTGTTTCCCATGACGATTTCCATTGGTAACTTGTTTTTTTGTGTGTGGAGATTTCAGATTTCAAGACACTGACAATGGATAAAGAGTAGCCTAAAGACAACACTTGACAAGTACTGTAAGACGCCCTCACACACCCTACCTACGACATGTGAGGAGAGGATGTCGAAGTACAACCAACTCACATTGACCAGTTGTTAACGCTATCTGGAGCAATTGATACGCTGTTGGGTCAAGTATAGCAACGTGTGGAGACTATGTTCCCATTCAGCCCATACAGCCTTAGTCATTGACTCTGATCATGTAATATGATCCCGCTTGGAGTAAAAAGGATATACTATAAATATTGACTATGGTCTCAGAAATAATACACCAGTTGATGAACCATGTACATCACGTGTAGTGACTCTTTTCACATTCAGCCCATACAACTCTTGTTCCCCTGAGATCTTGTCAGGGTTACATTGACCTTCGACCATGGTACCAATTTATAGTATAGTAGTTGGTGAGCCACGTTCATCACGTGTGGTGACTTTGTTCCCATTTATCTCATATACCCGCCCGAGTGGTTACCGGGACCCAAATTTTGGGTGTAAAGAATAGAATCACTGTTACCTGCCACGCATGTCGTTAGAGGCGAGTAAGGAGGTTTGGCTGAAATCGGATGCACATGTCCTAAACTTGTAGAAGTCTATGCGTTTAGGGGCCTACCAAACCAATGTGCAACGTATACACGTTCTTGGCAAAGATCAAACATATCACAAAGAGTGTTTAAATTGATCGTAAAGAACGAACGCAAAGAAGAAGAAGATCTCATATACCTCTAGTTACCCTCAGATAACGTCCAAGCTCTAAGAGTAGTGATTTCAGCTGTCGGGTCGCCAGCAAAAGTTGACAGAGGGATGTACAAGGAGATTAAATAAGAACAACTGTTCTCCTACTCCAAGGTAGCAGTTAACAGACTAGACAGGTAGTTAATAGATAGATAAGAGTAGAAAAAAGACCATAGGGCTTGCACACCAAAACTGCGCACTACGAGCAGAATAGCAGCACTAGAACGAGACTAGTTTGACGTAGCGAGACTAGTTTGACGTAGATTAGTTAGTACTGCTTAGAGTTCTAACAGTGATAACATAGGGAGACGAACATAAACACTGGATGTGAGTGGACGTGTTTGCCCACATACGAATAACATCAATAGGCATGTAATGTTAACTCCAATAAACGTGTTATACACTCTCAAGATTGAGTTCATACAATTGTTACCATCTTGTATGCAAGGATTAACCATGGACTTGAGGGCGAACCACCAGTAAATCATAATCTAAAAACATCGCCCTACAACATATATACAACAACAACATCTACAGTGACATCACCGGCTAGAGAGAGAGAAAGAGAGACAACAACAGTTCCAGGGGCGTCATAGGCTAGATAGAAAGAAAGATACAACAACAGGTCCAGGGGCGTCACAGGCTAGAGAGACATACAATAACAGTTTATGAAAAATGAGAAACAAAAGTCTAGAAGAAACAACAAAAATTTGCTAAACAAACATTGAGAAGAATGAGACATATATTAGCACGCACACAAAATATTAATAATAAATACCAGATCCGAATAATGACAGCATTGTTCAAAGAAATGGTGATAGAACCGGCAAGGTTGGAACCCTAGAGATGTGAATGTGCAGATAAATGGGGGTTTATTTCAGTTGACATTACACAAAAAAAATCTAAAATATAATCTTTAAAAATTGATGCAAAAATAAATATGCAAATAGACTATAGAAATAGACACATAAAATATGTTGGAAATAAAGCGATGTGATATTGTGGAAACATGTGAGAGGGGATTTTGGAAGGCAAGAGGAAGATAGCGGTTATTTCTGTAACACGTCTCCTATTGATATTGTCATTTTATTTGTCTCCAGAGATTGTGATTGTTGCTCGTATTAGAGAGAGAGGTTGTAGAAAGTGTTGCAATATCTTGCCCTATTTCGATCAAGGCGATCTCAAAGTTGAACTTCATGATATATATATATATGTACCGGGTGGGAGAGGAAGATAACTTTGTGGCTAAGTGGTTCTTCTTCTTCTTTGCGTTCGTTCTTTACGACCAATTTTAATCACTCTTTGTTTTAAAGGGTTTTTAAGACGAAGGATTTACTTCATTGCACCAGGTTTTACCCCATCTGGCTCGGTCCCTCTCCGCAGAAATGGCATGCCACCTGCCGAGAGTATTGCTCAAAACACGAACTCCGTAGCTCCAGCAACAATCCTATAAGTCTCCTGACTCTTTGTGATATGTTTGATCTTTGTCAAGAACGTGTAAACGTTGCACATTGGTTTGTTAGGCCCTAAACGCATAGACTTCTACACGTTTAGGACATGTGCATCCGATTTCAGTCAAACCTCCTTAGACGCCTCTTACAACATGCATGGCAGGTAACAGTGGTTCTATTCTTTACACCCCGAATTTGGGCCCCGGTAACCACTCGGGGGGCTAAGTGGTTAATCCGTTCGCCTTAGTTGTGAATGTCGTGAGTTCGAATTCGTACTACGCCGGTATGTTTACCAGTGCATTTTTACCAAAGATTCCTAGAATTCTTGTCGAAGATATGCAGTTTGTGTTATATGTTCAATTTTCTTGGTGAACGCTTGCTATTTCTGTGGGAAGGGACTGTGCTATATGGTGTAAAACCCGGTGCAATGAAGTCAATCCTTTGTCGTTATACCCCATATGTGCGCCCGCCTGCCCAGCGTGTTTGTAGCACGATGGACGACGGTGTGACAAGCCCTCTGTGAGTGCGGTTCAATTCCGCGGGCTGGCAGAAAAACCACAGGTTCTCCAGATTTACGGTGTTCGTTGCACCGAACCGAAGAACTGAAAAGCTCAAGTGCTTCTGGATCAAGAACAAAACCCATTTGTATACATGGCATAATAACATAATTATAATAATTTCTTTCGTACCACATTACATTTTTGTTTTTTCCCCTCGATCCAGAAGCACTTGAGTTTTCAGCTCTTCGGCTCGGTGCCATGGACATCGTAACCCTTCGGTTCGGTGCCACGAACACCGTAAATCTGGGGAATCTGTGGCTTTTCTGCCATCCCGCGGAATTGAACCCGCACACACATAGTCACCCGTAGTCCAACGCGCTACGAACACGCTGGACAGACGGCTTATACATTACATAGCGCCTGCACGCAGTTTCTCCATGTCGCTTTATCCTGGGCAACTCACTCACTCTCCTTCATGGAACTGAGACTGATATTTTTTGCTTCTTTCAGCAAAGTTCGTTTCAGGGTTTCCGTAATCTCTTTCTTGAACCCTTTGTATCCCACTTCAATGTCTGCTTTGATATTCTTTGATCATTTATTCTCAAGGTACGTCCAGCATATCTCCATCTTTTCCTTCTTCTAACAGTTGTTACTAGTGGTTGATCAGACATTTCTCTAATTTCATCACTTCTCCTGTATTCGTTCCATTTTATATTCATTATTTTTCGCAAACATCTATTTTCAAATGCATTCAACTTGGAAACATAATGAGGAGAAGATCGAAACATTTATGGACTAATTAGTTAGATGTGAAGTATAATGATCCAACGACTAAACTAAACTGAGAGACATACTGAGGAGAAGATCGAAACATTTATGGAATAATTAGTTTGATGTACAGTGATGAAGATTCGATGACTAAGTGGTTGTTTTTTTCCGATCCAGAAGCACTTGAGCTTTCAGCTCTTCGGCTCGGTGCCAAGGACAATGTAACCCTTCGGTTCAATGCCACGAACACCGTAAATCTGGAGAAAATGTTGCTTTTCTGCCAGCCCGCGGAACTGAACCGTACTCACTTGGAACTTGTCACCCGTCGTCCAACTCCTACGAACACGCTGGTAGGCGGGCATGACTAAGCTCAACGACCATTCTCGTATACTTGTTCTAAGACTAATTTTGAATGGATTAATTAATCAACATTGCACTTCGGTGAGTAAATATGTGTGCTCCGATCATTTTCTTAAACAAGACGATCTCAGGCCGTTAGGAATATATTGTCTTGGTCTATATGCTATGTACCGCGTAAGAAGTGAATTTTTCACTTCTGTTGTATCCTTTGCTTGATAAAGGCCTTTTGGTCGAAACGTTGCTGTGTGTTGTTATTGTTTTGACATGTTTCGCCATTGCTACATAGTTTCACTGCAGTCTTTCCTGATATCGATACTATTATTTACACTAGCCAAACAGTCTAGAACCATACGGGTATTATTACACGCAACTAATCTAACACGCAACGATAATAACTGTACAGATAGATCACTTGATGCTCACATACTGTATCAACAGTGCAACTGAACGACAAAAAATCATGCGGGATGTTCGCAAAATATTCTTACAAATCCATTCGAACAATTTCTTTGTTTCTCTCACAGACTCTCTATATTGTTGCTTTCTGAACTTTCTCCGCTTCGTTGTTTACAAAGCGGTGAACAGACAAAACACTTATAGAATCCACAAAGTAAAAGTGGGATATATTTCTTTATTATTGAAGTATATTTAGATCGTTTTGGAGTGAAATTCAGTTGTTTCTGAAACGTATAAATATTATATTGTCAGAAGAAATGGTTCGATACGATTAGGTTCTGTAGTACAAATTCTGGATAACTTTTCAAACATTTCTTGAGATCAGATACGGGTTGAGAGATATGATCGATAGGAATATCAACAATATTGGCTTCGTATTTATTGTTGATATCAATTGTTCTCGTGGTGGTTGATCAAATAAGGGACCTGTGTGTTGCCGCAGCCGCAAGGAAGCAAAGAATAGTACCACTGCGAACTACAAAGACATGTCGTAAGAGGCGATTGAGGTAGGGACTTAGGGAAGCTCATCATGATCATCAAGTAGCTTGTACCTTTCGGAACATGGATCTCGTCTCAAATATATCATCATCATCAGGTGCCGTCTCCACATCGAAGGTTGGCTGCAATGAATCTCCAGCATCCTCTGTCTTTCGCCTTGGCGTTGCACACTGCCAGACTATAACTGTCCATTTCTTAAAGTTTCCTCCCACTTATCTCTCGGTCTTCCTCTTGCTCTTCCCCACTCAACTTTCCCCTATAGTAAATGTTTGATCATGGTGTCATGTCTTTTTATGTGCCCAAAATACTTTACTTGTCTGAATTTATTTCTCTTAATAATTGTTTCTTCATGCCTAGTTTTCCTAAAACTTGTTTATTTGTCTGTTTTTCTGTCCATGAAACTCTGCCTATTCTTCTATATATCCACATCTCAAATGCATCAATTCTGTCTTCTAACTGTTTGTTCATTGTCCATGTTTCAGAGCCATACATTAATATAGGATATATATAGAATTTGATCATTCTCATTTTTAGCCTGTTTGTGATTTGTTTGGATGTATATGCAAGCACAATAAGCTTATAGCATGTGTTTGTGCAAACACTGTTCAATCGAGCCTTACCTGATTATTCTGTGTCTAGTTATAACGAAGCGTTTGAGAAAGGCACTCATCAGTGAGCCATTTTTTTAGAATGGCTCGCTGGTTGTGTTCGTAAGGACGCTCGTATTGCTAGGCTAGGCGATGGGTGTCGTAAGAAATGAGGGTAAGTGGTTCGAATCCTGTGTTTGTCTATTTGTTTTTTCGAAGCTCTTAATACCTGTACATTGTTTATTTGTTGATCATATTCGTTATTTCCGTTGCTTCCTCTGGGGTTCTTGCAAAAACTCCTTGTTCTCATCCAGTAAAAACTACTTTGTTTTTATGTGCTTCGCCATTGTTGCACAGTTTCACTGCAGTCTTCCTTTATTTTGATCATGTTTTTTCCTAGAGCCTTGATGATGTCGGTTTTGCCCATAGAATGCACATTTTCGATAGCAACATTGGTCTTCCATATTTTCTCACAAGTACCATCATGAACTTAATGACAAACAATTATTCCTTCCATTCTTCCTTCTATTCTTCCTTCAATTCTTACTTCCATTCTTCTTTCAATTCTTCCTTCCATTCTTCCTTCCATTCTGACTTCAATTCTTCCTTCCATTCTTCCTTCCATTCTTCCTTCCATTCTTCCTTCAATTCTTACTTCCATTCTTCCTTCAATTCGTCCTTCCATTCTTCTTTCAATTCTTCCTTCAATTCTTCCTTCCATTCTTCTTTCAATTCTTACTTCAATTCTTCCTTCCATTCTTCCTTCCATTCTTCCTTCCATTCTTCCTTCCATTCTTCCTTCCATTCTTCCTTCAATTATTCCTTCCATTCTTCCCAAATTTTGGTCTGTATTTCTCTTAACTGTTCTCTCTAAACCATTTCTCGCAGTCTAGTTCTCAAACAAATCATCTCAAAAATATTTCATCTAATATTTTTATATTTCACTAAATTTATTATCATCCAAACTTTTTTTCTGTATCATTCTCATTGCTTTTGTTTCCACGAATAATTCTTCTTCATTTTTTGTCCTATATTCCCCTATCTCCTGGGGTTTTAATATTGCCTAATCTGAATTATAATAGAATTAATTGATTTTGTTTTGCTAAAGAGAATGATAAAGATGAGAAAGCGCATGAAAACAATAGAACAATCCAACAACATGTTCATATTTTTGAATATATTTATCAAGAAATGAGATTAAAAGCAGGTTTTAATTATACAACAAAGAAATTGAGAATAGAAGTTTAAAAAAATGACTTGACAGAATCATAAACAATATTTTTGTGTGATTAAGAGTTTGTATTAAAATAATAAATTAGTTATCATTGTTGTTTAGAGCTAAAAAAAAAAATAGCAGGTTTCGGTATGAGTGATGTCGTCTATAGAAGTTTCTAACCTCCAGAGGCTTATGTGGATATACTGTCCTGGGCATGCGGGTTTTTGCGGTAATGAGAGAGTGGGCATGTTTGCATTAACAGCAGGGCCGTGCTATGTACAGAGATGCGGCCGCATCAGGCGACACCGTTAGGGGTGGGGGCGGGATAAGTAGCGATATCAAAATCACAATTGAAGGTTATTTTAAAGAACAAATATTTAAGGTGCGGCTTTTCAAAGACTTGCATCATACTGAGAAAATATACCGTACGGGACTGATTAACAGCTAAGATTATTGGGGAGTTGAAGATGGATAAGGGGATGTTCTTCGGTCTCTTCGCGACTGTCTGTTGGATGAGGACACTAAAATAGATGTTGAATCGATTCAGAGATTTACGCAGTTTGGAGTTACCCGTTGTACAGGTAGAGCTGGATGCCTGAGAGGCAAGGTGAGGAGTGGGTTTAATCAGCGAGCCTGGGGAACCATCAGGATGCATACTCTTCAATATCTCTTGGAGGAGACTGAGCACCTATGGGTCTGCCCGGAGTGCAATGATGTTGGTGTATTAACCAGTAACCAATTTATAAAACTAATATCATCAAATAACTTGCCCTGAGCAGAACGTTGCTACTCTAACAGTCCTTTAGTATTTCTCTCTCTCATAGGCCAGATGTTATGCTTCTGCAGCTGTCATTTTCAAATCATCAGTTACATCACAAATCATCAGTTACATCACAAATCATCAGTTACATCCCAAATCATCAGTTACATCACGAATCCACTTTTTCTGTGGTTCTTAATCTTCTCTTTCTTGCCTGAATGCCTCCTTCCATAAATACATTTCTCCAACCCTTCGTATCTCTTGATATGTCCAAAATACTTTCAATTTTCTCATTCCTATTTGTAGCATCAGCCAGTTTTCTTTGATTTTGAGTTCTTCCTGGATAGATCTATTTGTTCTCTTTTCTGTCCAAGATATACGAAGGACTCTTCTGTAACACTTATATTCAAAAACACAAATACGCTTCTCCACTGCTTTATTAAATGTCCATGTTTCACACCCATACACTGTCACTTGGAATATGCATGCTCTTAGTTTTCTTATCTTTGTTTTCCTATCAGTTCTTCTTCTTCTTCTTTGCGTTAGTTCTTTACGACCAATTTTAATCACTCTTTGTGATATGTTTGATTTTGCCAAGAACGTGTATATGTTGCACATTGGTTTGGTAGGCCCCTAAACGCATAGACTTCTACATGTTTAGAACACGTGCATCCATTTTCATCCAAACCTCTTTAGTCACCTCTTACGACATGCGTGGCAGGTAACAGTGGTTCTACTCTTTACACCCCAAATGACCAAAGCGATGATTTCGCTAGAATCACAGACTTTTATCCATGCATGTTTTCTCAATGACTCAATGAGTATGCTCAGGAAGATTGAAACAGGATGGGCTCGGAGACATTGGGATGGAGTCGCTGGGGAGGTCTAAGATGACAAAGATCAGTTTTATTTTTGTGCCAGGGTATGCAGGTGTAAGGGGAATGAACGTGCGGATAGGCTTGCAGGTATGGCTGCTGTACAAAGCGGGCGAGCAGTGGACCAGGATATTATAAATTCCTTAAGGGAGAGAGGAAGTGTACATGATTCACGTAATAGCGGTGAATCTACAACACTAACCGGACTGCAAAAACTCAAAGTTAAGTGTGGTGTAGCTCGACAAGAACGCTATGCTGGCAGACAAAGAAGAATTGTAAACCAACAAAGAACCGGTGTCGTTAGTCGCCACATGCTGATGGACATACTGAGGGAGAGATCGGAGCACTTATGGACTAATTTGTTCGACGTGCAGTGATGGTGATCCAACGACTAAACTAAAACTAAACTAAAACATCCCAAATTTGGGCCCCGGTAATCACTCGGTTCCTATCAGTTCCATTCCATACTGATTTTAGCTCAAATTTTTCAATGACTGTTTTGTTTGTTCTTCGTTTTACAAAAGGACAAAGATAGATACATTGTAGCGTAGATCATTACATTTGTAGATAGTTCCATTCCATACCGTTTATACATTGTAGCGTAGATCATTACATTTGTTGATAGTTCCATTCCATACCGTTTATACATTGTAGCGTAGATCATTACATTTGTAGATAGTTCCATTCCATACCGTTTATACATTGTAGCGTAGATCATTACATTTGTTGATAGTTCCATACCGTTTATACATTGTAGCGTAGATCATTACATTTGTAGATAGTTCCATTCCATACCGTTTATACATTGTAGCGTAGATCATTACATTTGTAGATAGTTCCATTCCATACCGTTTATACATTGTAGCGTAGATCGTTACATTTGTTGATAGTTCCATTCCATACCGTTTATATATTGTAGCGTAGATCATTACATTTGTTGATAGTTCCATTCCATACCGTTTATACATTGTAGCGTAGATCATTACATTTGTAGATAGTTCCATTCCATACCGTTTATACATTGTAGCGTAGATCGTTACATTTGTTGATAGTTCCATTCCATACCGTTTATACATTGTAGCGTAGATCATTACATTTGTAGATAGTTCCATTCCATACCGTTTATACATTGTAGCGTAGATCGTTACATTTGTAGATAGTTCCATTCCATACCGTTTATACATTGTAGCGTAGATCATTACATTTGTTGATAGTTCCATTCCATACCGTTTATACATTGTAGCGTAGATCATTACATTTGTTGATAGTTATAGACCATACTGTTTATACATTGTTTGTAAAGCTAATATCATCATCATCATGTAGCTTGTCCCGTCCGGAACTTGGTTCTCAAGACAGCAGTCCTGAAAAACCCTCTATTCTGTGCAAGATGACCGGCGTCAGCAGAAGTCATTCTCAGATCGTCAACGACATCTTGCACCGATCGTCTTCTGTGTCTTCATCTCATTCTTCTTCCAGTCACCATTCCCTCCAACATTATCTTCTCTAGGCACTCATGTCATTTGATGTGTCCGAAATATTTAATTTTCCTTGATGTTATGCTCTTTAGCCAACTCTCTCTAAAATCAAGCTGTTACAGAACAGAAGCATTTGTTCTTTTCTCTGTCCATGATAGTCTAAGTACTCTTCTGTAACATTTACATTCAAATGCATTAATGATCTTCTCCGGAGCTAAGATAATACGCTAGTGTATGGTTTTTAAATATCAGAAAATGGGAAAACAGAACACCATAAAATGAATGTATTATGTCACGTGATTATATTCATATTCTAATAATAATAATAATTCCTCTCGTACCGTCATACGTTACATAGGGCCTGCAATTAATTTCTCCATACCGCTCTATCCTGGGCAACTCGCTCAATCTCCTCCATGGAACTGAGACCGATATTTCCTGCCTCTCTCAGCAAAGTTCATTTCAGGGTCTCCTTAGGTCGACCTCTCTTTCTTGAACCCTTTGCATCCCACTTCAACGCCTGCTTTGATATTCGTTGATCATTTCTCCTCAAGGTGTGCCCAACATATCTCCATCTTCTCTTTCTTATAACAGTTGTCACTAGTGGTTGACCAGACATGTCTCTGATTTCATCCCTTCTCCTGAATTCGTTCCATTTTATATTCATTATTTTTCGCAGACATCTATTTTCAAATGCATTCAACTTGTTTTCTATATCTTTAGTCATTTTCCAACTCTCGCTGGCATATGTTAGGATTGATACAACATTTGAATTGAAAATTCGTAATTTAGTTTTAATACTATATAACTTGCAGTTCCATATTTTATTTAGACTTTTAAAAGCTGATGTTGCTTTGCCAATTCGTATCATAATTTCTTTTTAACATTTCCTGTGCAATCAAAATTGATTCATATTATGCGCGGGTCATATCAAACTTATGTACTGTATAGTCAACAACCTAAAGATAGCAACCAATTATATACGCAGTTATGAATTCTGTTTCGAACGTTACATATCGACTAATTGTTAAACCACTCTTAGTGATCTGTATGGGATTTGAGCCTAAGAGCGATTATACGTTATGCCAGTTATATGACTACAAGTAGGCCAGCATATCCGATTTCTGCGACGCTTTTTATTTTATTATGATAGCTTTTCTAAGCACCTACCTTAGCCGCCTCTTACGACATGCCTTATATGTCGCATCGGTACTATTCTACGCTTCCCCTGCAGGCCCTGGCAACACACGGGTGCCTTTATTCCTGTTGTGACTTTCGGCGTTCAGGATAAACGAAGAGTTTGGGCAAGTTCCCTCCAGAGCGCCTCGTGTATCTTGTTTTCTACGGTCTCTGATATTTCAGCGTTTCATCGTTTTCGTGGACAGTCTTTGGCTTTAAAATCATTGTAACTGAATAATGGTGCTCATTGTGGTGTACTGTTGGGAGATAGTCGTGTTACATAGTCGAACCATTTGGTTGCTATTTCTTACAGGGGGTTTCAAAGCTAAAAGACTGACTTAATTGCACCGGGTTTTACCCCATATGGCTCGGTCTCTTTCCGCAGAAATGGCACGCCACCTGCCGAGAGTATTGCACAAAGCATGAACTCCGTAACTCCGGCAACACTCCTAGTGTCTCTGAAAAAAAAACCTGCACTCATGAACAGAACGGCTCGGTCCGGATTCAAACCCACGACTATCGACTCGCAAGTTCTAGCACTGGTGGTGTTCCTAACAAGTTTCTAATATTCTCTCGGTTTGTTAATCTTATCTCTCCTTGTTATTTCCTCTACTTTTCGCCGACATCTAATCTCTGTTGTAATTTCTCTATTCTCGTTAGCATTAAGTGTCCATTTGTAACACTGGTACCACAAAGTTTGGATGTAGATAGTTTTGTATTTTTTTTCCGGTACTGCTAGTAATGCCGCTTTGACTTCCTTATACAAGCGGTCATTAACTGAATGGCTCCCATAAGCCGCTGTGAGCGCAACTGTGTATTTGTTTTAGATCTATCTTAAAGAAAAAATGTATTTATCTAAAAAATAGTAAATTACTCATAACAATCTGTTGATATTTAAGAAAACTATAGCGAAATTTGTACATACATCTGCAATGGGGAAATATGACATATATTGAATTCCGTCACAATTCGATTTTCAATTTGATAGAAAATTGAGATATTTTGGACATATAAAAGAAATGAAGGGCTGGAGAAGACCATCATGGAAGGAGGCATACGGCAAAGAGAAGAAGAGGAAGACCACGGAGAAGATGGATTCCGGATGTAACTGATGGTTTGAACATGACTGCTGCAGAGGCAGGACATCTGACCTATGAGAGAGAGAAGTTCTGGAGGACTGTTGGGGTGGAAAAGTTCTGCTCAGCACAAGTTATTTGATGATGATGAGTTAATCAGTTTATACCTCAGATTCACGCCCACCTTCCCGTCCTACACTGCCCTTAAAAGTGGTGTGACAGACAGAAAAAGAATTGTTTTTCTATTCGTACAAGTAGAACTGGATGATTGAAGGGCAGAGTTAGGAATGTTTTTAACCAGCGAGTGAAAGGGAAGCAAAGAATAGTACCACTGCAACCTACAACGCATGTCGTAAGAGGCGACTGATATATGCCCTAGGGATGCTACCTTGGTAAATAAAAAGCAGCGCAGAAATCGGATGTGATGGCCTACTTATAGACTCATAACTGGCACAACTTACAATCGCTCTTAGGCTCCGATCACATACAAATCACACAGAGTGGTTAACAAGTGGTCGATATGGAGCGTTCGAAGAAGAAGAAGAAGAACCAGCGAGCTACAGGAACCTTCAGTATACATACTTTTCGATATCTTTTGGAGGAGACTGAACCTCTATGGGTCTGCCTGGAGTGCAGTGACGTCAGTTCGGTAAGCAATAACCAATAACTTTCATCATTATCGTTAAATCTTTGTGTTTTTAACACAATTTTAAACATCATTTGTAAAAAACGTTAAAAACTTAGGTTAAAAATCTTATCGTTAATAAGACAAATTCTGTCATCTGTGTCTAGATTAATGCGACAAATACATAACGACTTTTAATTGCTCTCTGGTCAGAAATTATCAGGATCAATCTGACAGGTTTGTTATCTGTTGATATTCAGCGGTTCTAAGACTTGGTTGAAGCAGAAGGGCTTAGTTGATATTCAGCAGTTCTAAAACTTATTTGAAACATAGGGGCTTAATTCTGTATATAAATTTAGTTCATTTAGGATTCATTATGTGTTTCTGTATGTTTCCTGAAGAAGACTTATAGTCGATACGTTGAATTTTTGTTAGTTTTATTATTTTATTATTCATTTTTGTTTGCTTATGTGATTCCATACATACGTGTCTTTGTTCTGAAACGTTAATTTATTACGTATCACCGCAGCCTCCCCTCGGTTTTATCCAGATCTGATCTGATCCTCTCTGACCATATCAGATTTGTAGGTTTCCGCATAACGCATCAAAGGACCAAAGCGTGCTACAACATATACATATATACACGTCAACAGAAAGAATACCCAAAAAAAGAAAAAGAAAGAGAAGTATACAAATAAGTTAACTTATTTGTAAAAGAAAGATCGTATAAGAAAGGTGTACAGAAAAAAATATACAAATAGGTCAACAACAAGAGCATTGCTCAAAGCACGGACTCATTAGCTCCGGCAATAACTCTATAAATCTCTAGACAAAAATACATTCGTGAACAGAACGGTGCGGTCCGGATTCTTCTCCTTCGAACGCTCCATATCGACCACTTGTCAACCACTCGTGTGATTTGTATGTAATCTGAGCCTGAGCGATTGTACGTTGTGCCAGTTAGGCGCCTACAAGTAGGCCAGCACATCCGATTTCTGCGTTGCCTTTTATTTACTAGGGTAGCATCCCTAGGGCCTACATCAGTCGCCTCTTACGACATGCATTGTAGGTCGCAGTTGTACTATTCTTTGCTTCCTCGCAGGCTCCGGTACCACACGGGTGGGTCCGGATTCGAACTTACGGCCTTGAGAACGTAAACACTCATTCACGTACATATATATATACATGGCATTGTTCGTCTTTACTGATGGTCAATTGGTAAGTGTTTTACTGTGACAACTTCTAAGTTTGGACTTGTCTTTCTTGTCTTTCAGTTCATCTCTAAGTCTATTTTCACAAGATTATATACCTTTTCGTAATGCTGTTTTCTACAAAACTCGACCATGAGCTAGTTTTTCTCATTTGTTGGGACCGATAGAAAAGTCTTTCTCTGAGTCATTGCAGACATCCTTCGGCATCGCTGATGTAGACATCCTTTGGCATCGCTGATGTAGACATTCTTTGGCATCGCTGATGTAGACATCCTTTGGGATTGCCGATGTAGACATCCTTTGGCATCGCTGATGTAGACATCCTTTGGGATCGCCGATATAGACATCCTTCGGCATCGCTGATGTAGACATCCTTCTGGATCGCCGTTAGTGAAGTTGACAACACTCTGCGCTAGTGAAAGCGGGCCGTAGAAACTCCGAGGTTTGAGACTAGATTGAGACACAATTTTTGGCGTGCAAACAATATGAGGCTGGACTACATGAAATCCTTATCTTATACTTCGGAATCTAAATAACAAGCGCCTCTGAATTCGGAGCAAGATTTGCCTGAATCGCAATGGACACTGGTGATAAGGAAAGTAATCCTTCACGCAAAAATCAGTCAGGGGTGCCATTTTAGGAGCAATGACTATGTATAAATTCATAGCAAGTGAACATATCACTATATATGTTACCTTCTTCTTCGAGCGCTCCATACTGACAACTTGCTAAACCCCTCTTTGTGATTTGTGTGTGATCTGAGCCTAAGAGCGATTGTACGTTTCGGCATTGTACGTATGTATTGATTGTACGTACGTTACGCGCCTACAAATAGGCCAGCACATCCAGGTTATACGACGCATTTTATTTACTAGGGTAGCTTTCCTAAGCCCCTACATCAGTCGCCTCTTATGACATGCCTTGTAGGCCGCAGTGTTACTATTCTTTGCTCCTTGAGAGCCTCGACAAAACACGGCAATATAATACAATATCACTTCAAAACTGATCACACAGAATAACATCCTGGTTTCTGCACAACATAATCATCGATTACTTCCGCATGTCTTTGAGTATTGTATCATACGCCCTGTAACTTCAATACATATTTAACATGGCAGAAACTACAATATGAACTGTTCATATCATTTCAAGGTTTATTTGATGTATATTTCTTTAAATGTTGTTATGTGTATATTCAACGCCATGGGATTCCTCTCTCTCAACAATTCTGGCCAGCAATGGCGGAAGGGTCATTCAGAGTCAGAACTGTTTGATTCTGAACACGACTTTGCTAGCCATTTTCGCCATGTTTGGTCTGGCATTTTCCGTTTCTTTGCCGAACTAATAAAGGCCTTGAATTGGAGCAAGTTGCTGAAGCTATGAACTGGTATAATGGAATCCTTACTGTCAACGTGCGATTTAGGAGTGTATTCAGAAACATGCAGTAAACATATCACTATAATGTTATCAAGCTCCATACTGCCTTGCTATCGTTATATTTGCGAGTGCAGAAAGCGGATTTACGTTTGGATTGACGTTCGTTCGTACTTAGGCAATGGCAATTCAGTATAAACGAGTTTTAGTGTTAGCTACATTAGCGCGTCTAGACATGCTTTGCGGCAGGTTGCTTTTTGTGCCCGAGTGACGCGGCTATTTCATTCTGGAATAATGTTCACAACATAAACGATTTCGCAGTTTTAGTATTTTCATCGTGATTATATATTAACATGGAACAGAAACACAAATGACCTGTTCATAATTTTGAAGTTTATTTAATGTAACTATAAACTTATGATATGTGTATATTATGTGTAACATTATTATCTTCAATCTCATTCAATAACTATTCAATAACACTTTAATAACAAATTCTAATATGTTGGTTTTTCTTCTTCGTCCTTCAACTTCCAGCGGAGCACAGGTCTTCAACAAACTTCTTCCAGCTCTTTCTCTCTCTTGCCATCCCTTCCATTTCTTTTCATGATTTACCTATCCTTTTTTTTTTCCCGATCCAGAAGCACTTGAGCTTTTCAGCTCTTCGGCTCGGTGCCATGGACATCGTAACCCTTCGGTTCGGTGCCACGAACACCGTAAATATGGGGAATCTGTGGCTTTTCTGCCATCCCGCGGAATTGAACCGCACACACAGAGGGATAGTCATCCGTAGTCCAACGCGCTACGAACACGCTGGGCAGACGAGTTTACCTATCCTATTATGTGGCCTAGGGGTTAGTGATTCGGTCTATTAACCCCGACGGTCTGAGTTCGAATCACGCTGCGGACAGTTTGCTTGCAAATTGTTTCCGTTGATTTTAACAAAGGACGATGGCGCCACCCGTTCAGAAAGCAATAGCAAACTACTGAACGTATAAGTGGTGCCTAGAAAATCAACGACTCGTTTACTGTGGTTGATGGCTACGTCCTTTAGGATTTAGTCGCTGCGAAACTGTTCAGATTGGGGTTTTTTCTTTTATGCCCCGACAGAAAAAAATAATTGGTCTTACCGTGGATTGAAAACGGGTCTCTCGCATGGGAGACGCCTTCTTCTTCTTTTTCTTTGAACGCTCCATAACGACCACTTATCAACCACTCTGTGTGATTTGTATGTGATCTGAACTTAAGAGCGATTGTACGTTGTACCAGTTATGCGCCTACCATTAGGCTAGCTCATCCGATTTCTTCACTGCTTTTTATTTACTAGGGTAGCATCCCTAGGGTCTACATTAGTCACCTCTTACTACATGCCTTGTAGGTTGCAGTGGTACTATTCTTTGCTTCCTTTGTGGATCCAGACACCGCGCGGGCACGGATACGCGTTCTATTCCATTCGATCAGACGTTTCTCTATTCCATGTTTGTCCGTTATAAATTCACGCCTAGTAATAGCGCATATTATGGAACATATAACTTATTTTGCACTAAGGCTTGCTTTTCTTATCATCAGTACCCCTCGACTTTTAGACGAGCCTTACTCCGAGTTCAGAGTTCAGAATCGTCGATCCCACGACTAAAGGATATAAAGCCGAAGGATTTACCTCATTGCATCAGGTTTTTACCCTACATAGCTCAGTCTCTATCTACAGAAGTGGCACGCCACTTGCCAAGCGTACTGAACAAAGCACGAACTCGTAGCTACGACAACCGTCTTAGCAGTCTCTGGAAAAAAACTCACTTGTCAACAGAACGGCGAGGTACAGATTCAAACCTGCGACCTTCGAAACGCAAGGCTAATACTTAAGCACTTAGTTACAGGGCCCCCTGATACAAGCCGTCGATACGTCAAAGCTCAGGTGTGTATTTTCCCCAGCCCTTACCTAAACACCCCAGACAAAATCACTACCAGCCGAACAACACCTGTAGGTCTGGTTCACCTGTTGCTCTAATATCGTCCAGGTATTAACACCACCTTCAAATATCACCGAACAATATCGATCCGATATCTATTTGACGCAGTTATCACCATAAAGGTGTTTCATTAGTACAGACCAAGATTGCTAGGTGTTGGATTCTGACGTGGCTAGAAGTACCTGATCAGGAGAGTCACATCTGGGCCACACAAGAGAGATCTCACTGACATGTTATTTGATCTCAATAAATGTGTGATTAGCTTGTTAATTATAATGCTACCAGTGGCGTTAGTGATGAGGCTATTACTACTACTACTACTACTACTACTACTGCTACTACTACTACTAATACTACTACTACTACTACCTGCTGCTACTACTACTACTACTACTCACTGCTACTACTACTACACTGCTACTACTTGCTACTACTGACTAGCTACGCACTGCTGCTACTACTACTACACTGCTGCACTGCCTGCTAGCTGCTCTGCTACACTGCTGCCACTGGCTCTGCTACTGCTGCTGCTGCTCTGCTACTCGCTGCGCACCTGCCTGCTGCTGCTGCTCTGCTGCTCTGCTGCTGCTCTGCTGCTGCTGCTCACTCTGCTGCTGCTGCTCTCTACACTGCTGCTAGCTGCTGCTACTGCTACTCTACTGCTGCTCTACTGCTCTGCTAGCTCTGCTGCTGCACTGCTGCTGCCTGCTCTGCACTGCTCACTGCTACTGCTACCTCTGCTAGCTCTACTGCTGCTGCTGACTGCTACCACTGCTACTGCCTACTGCTACTCTACTCTGCTACTGCTACTGACCTGCTGCTGCTCTGCTAACTAGCTACTGCTGCTCTGCACTGACTGCTCTACTCTGCTGCACTGACTGCTGCTGCTGCTGCTCACTCCACTGCTGCTCTGCCTCTGCTACTGCTACTGCTACTGCTCTGCTGCTACTACTGCTCTGCACTCTGCTCTGCTGCTACTGCTCACTGCTGCATGCTCTGCTACTGCTCACACTGCCTGCTACTCTCTGCTACTGACTGACTGACTGACTCTGCTACTGCTCTGCTGCTACTGCACTACCTACTACTACTACTGCTACTGCTACTGCTCTACTACTACTCTCTGCACTGCTACTCTCTGATGGTACTACTACTCTACTTCTACTGCTGCTACTACTACTACTTGCTACTGCTACTACTACTACTACGCTACTGCTACTCTACTACTACTCTACTCTTCTCGACTGCCACTACACTGCTACTACTCTGTACTACTGCTGACTGTTGATGGTACTACTACTACTGTTACTACTACTGCTAGTACTAAAGTTAATTGCATATCCTTTACAGGACTTTGCGAATCAACCCCAGCTTTTAACGCTGTTTGTGATTTTTCTAGGCATTATTACTTTCAGTAGTTTGCCATTGCTTTCTGAACGGGTGGTGCCATCGTCCTTTGTAAAAATCCACGCGAAACAATGTGCAACCAAACTGTCCGCAGCGTGATTTGAACTCAGAACCTAACCTTAAATAACCTCGGTTAATAGCGCAGTCACAATCCCTAAGCCCCATACGCCCCCTGCTAGTACTACTAACTACTACTTTGCTACTACTGCCACTACTATTACTCGTACTACCACTGCAACTGCTCCTACTAACACTACTATTACTACTGCTGCTACTACTATTACTATTTCTACTACTACTGCTGAAGCTAATACTGATGCTACTACCACTGCTACTACTACTTCTACTAATTACTACTGCTGCTACTACTACTACTACTACTACTACTACACAACACTACTAGTACCTACTACTACCACTACTGTTGGAATTACTACTGCTACATCTACCAATACTACCACTATTGATACTAATGTCTACTGCTACTTCTTCTACTACTACTACTGCTGCTGCTACTACTACT